>CP126894.1:40415000-40460000 GCA_030440675.1 Furcifer pardalis | reverse complement strand
TTGATTTCCTTCAGGACAGGCAAGTAGCTTTAGTTATTTCACTGATGTTATGGCCCAGACACAAACTAGAGCAAGTTGGCTTACAGCCAGTGCACCAGAGGTAAGGAGGAAAGTATTACAGGAGTCTGAAGGGTCAGTGATAGCCAGGTTCAAAAGCCGGTTGATGGTAGAGCTACAGACAAGAGGATGATCTGAAGGCATCATCAGGTTTTCAGGCAAGAGTCCAATATCCAGGAGACAGGCAAAGATACAAAAAGCACAGTGTCCTGATCCCAAATGATTGTCAGCAAGGGTTCTTCTTAAGGAGCCTCAGGACTCTCAGCTGGAGATGGTCTCTGTAGGCAAGCCTGAGCTCTCCTCCTTCTCAGCTGCAGTGCATTTCTTAATTGTGCCCTACATCTCTCAGACATGCTGGGGTCTGCCTGGTCCTCCTCATTGTTGACACCTGGTGCCTCAGCAAATTCTTCTGTCAAACCCTCCTCAGTTTGATTGGCTTGGCCAATAGGTGTTGGCTCCAAAGGGGCAGCAGGCTGAGGAGCCAGCTAAAGCCACATAATGTGGCTTAAAGCTAAGCAATGGCCCTCTAAGGAGCCTCTTTGTACACATGGTTACCCATATTCATGGGCAGAAAAGCACTGTGCTGTAGTGGTGATGATATTGGACTGGGATTTGGAAAATCAAATTTCGGGTCCTAACTGAAGCACTAATCTTCAATGACTTTGGATCAGCTTCTGATTTCAGTCTGACCTACCTAAGAGGGTAAAATGAGGGCCAAGTGGGAAGAAGAGATGCATGTACGCTACTTTAAATTAATTACAGGAAAAGCAAGCTGTAAGTGTAGCTAATGAGTATTATAGATATTTGCTTAGTAAATCTTTCCCTACATTCCGATTGACCCATACAGCTCCAAAGTGATAATAATCAATTACCAGTACAGCTGTATTACCACCACTGGTCAAACTTTTCCAAATGGTATATAGAAGCATTTAATATCTCTCTACTTAAATAAATTATTTTCCCCCTTCCAAAGCAGAATATCAAGCAATTGAATACACTCCATGCTAACTAAAGTTCCCCTTAATACAGTCATTTTATGTGATATATTTACATTCAGTTATTATATCCTGTTATATGACTAGCTATATGGCTGGCGCTGCGAGTGATGAATTGATTGGAGTTCCACAATTGTAAAATCCTAACGTAAAGTACTTTAAAATGGGGGAAATGGGTTGAAAAGAAATGTCTCTACAATATTTACATTCTAAAATCACCTTTGAGCAAAACCCCAGTAATCCATTAGCTACATTATTTGGAAACCTAGCTTCACTTAAAACTAATGTAATATTTTGACAACACAGCAAAGTAAGCCATAAAGGAACATCTCTATATTATAATTTCATATGTCCTTTTTACCTTAAGATTCTAGATGGCACAAATGATTAAATGAAGATAGATTAGCGGGGCTGATACAGAGAGCGTGTGCTGTGTACTGGATTGGTCTAATGCAGGAACCATTATATATATTTTATAGCAATGTGAAGAAAATGATAATAGATTTATTCCCCATGAGTTATAAAGTAAAAGGCATAAGTTACAATTACTAAAAGCAGCAAGGAGTTAGAATTTCCTTTCTGTTTGCTTATTGAGTAGGATTTTGAAACATTACCAATGCACACTTTTATTATTACGCATAATGGATTGCTACATTTAGTATGATGTCAAAGAATAAGAAGAAGCAATATCTGTTTAAAGAGTCATACCTGGTTCTCTAGACTCACCCCTCCCCCAATTCATCATCACCACAGTACACATGCCAATAAACAACAAATGGAAAAGCAGCGCACAGCCTAATCTTTAGATTCATGAGTAAAATCTACAACAATTTTTCAGTAACGTACGGCTGAGAAGTGAAAAGTTTATTGTACATCCTTGTAACCCTGGTAATCCATTATGGTGCATAAAAAGTACACTGATGTTTTTAAACTCTGCTTTATAAAACAAATAGAAGAAACTACAAACTATTTATAGAAACTTTTTGCTTCCTTCACAAAAACTACCAATAAATAAAATATAATCAGTGCTTTCTAAAGGCATGTTTTGAAGTCATTGTCCTATCAAATATGCTGTGTGCATTCTTAATTGACCAAGAAAGAGAACCATGGGATCCTTAAACAAATGCAAGAGCAAAGCAGTACCTTTATTGGATCACTGAAAAATCACTTCTTCAGACACACACTACTTTCTTGTGGATAGTGCATGTGTGAGAGCTCCAAAAGTTCATGGCAGATGTTCATGGCAGCCCTTGTTTCTTACAGATGCCCTGGGGAACAGGGCAACACAATTTAATTCTTAATTGAATGTCCTAAGAAACATTGGACTTGACAAAATTTACCCAGTTTGTGTGTATTTAAATATAAATCATTACTAATGTGATACTTTGTGGTGATGTTCTTCTTCAGCCCCACTGCACTGAAGAGAGAGAGAGAACATGTTCAGTTCTCAGTCTCCGTGGCTTACTCTAACCAATAAGAATACTAAAATATAAACACATCCCCCACAATAACAATTCAAATCATAAAAGCATTGAAAACCATTAAAATATCCCTCCACATTCACAACAGTTAAAAACTAAAACCCAGATGACCACACCCACTGGGCCACCCAAGTTTTGAGGCCTTTTCTGGAGGTGTAGTTCGGTCAGCAGGAGGTTACACAGTGCTGGAGCAGATACCGAAAAGGCCCTCCTCCTAGTGCTAGAGAAGTGAGCCTCTCTAGCCATTGGTACCATTAGGGAGCCACTCCGCTCTGGTGGGATGGGCAGATATCCTTGGGGTGATGTGGTCTCTTAAGTAGGAACATTCTCCCATCTCTTCCTTTCTACCAAAGAGCACACTCCTGTTGGGTGTCTCCTTCAGCGTCTGGCTGCAGGGAGGAGAAACAGAAGAGATCAGCAAGTGCTATTTCCAAAGGTCATATCTTGGAAGTTTCAGGTTAAGTATTCCTTTCTCAGTATCAGAATATGAATTGTTGAATTGCTTCTAACTGGGGCTGATGGGTAGCTTCTCTAAGTCCAATGACTACCAAAGGGAGTTCTTCTGGATCTTGGAGGACTATCCCTCACACAGTCATTCAGTTTAACAAAATATCCCCCCTCTTGCCTATTTTAGGAGACAGTTTTCCATTTATAATTATAAAACAACTGGGAGATGAGACAATGCAAAAATGATTTCTTCTTTGGCTGTTTTCTAATTACAAGAATTTCCACAGTTTTTCCTGAGAGAAAGCTTGGTCCAATATGTTGTTGTGGAAGTCTTTAGCAGATCTCTCTCTCTCTCCCCCCCCCCCTTACTGCTTTTATGTTTTAACCACAAGAATTCCAATTACAGGTCCCATACCACACTTGGTTTGCTAGCCAGATATGCCCTTGAAGAAAGACATACTTAGAATTTATGTAAGAGTTGTCTGTGCATGGAATGCTGAGGAAGGGAGAGAAATGTGAATTGTTTAGTGGCTGAAATCTATTCATCTTACACCATTGTAGACAAGGCTTCTGAGGCAGAGTTTAGTTTGCAGCTACTCTTGTTTCCATCACACTGAGACCTTATCACTTCTTAACTTTTGGTTTTGTAAAATAAGAGAGGAAGGTGATAATGGAAAAAAAATCTGGAGCAACTGCCACTTAGAATACATAGTACAAGTCTAGCTGGATCTATGATCATAGATGATGTAAGAGATCCAACTGTCTACTTGGAGATGGTTCTGAGAGATGTTGTGGGGTGTTCCATGAGAGATTGAATTGACTTACTTCATAGAAAATGTTCAGTAACATTGTAATATGTTGGTCTAACACAGGGGTTCCCAACCTCAGGCCTGAAAGGTTGGCTGCCCACCCCTCCAAGGGCATTCAAGAAACAAAATGGCTATCCCTTTGAAGCTGTTGGGACAAAATGGCTACCTGATCATGCAGGCAGGGCAGAATGGCCATCCAGCCCTCAAAGCTGACTGAAAGCGCATGATCCGGCTCCTGGCTTGAAAAGGTTGGGAACCCCTGGTCTAACATGTAAGTGGGGGCTGCTGGCAGACAACAACATGCTGTGTGAATGTGGAGAGATACATAATCTGGCATGTTTGCTGATCTGCCAGTTACGGCCAGAAACATGTACTGATGAGGATTTAAGTTTAGCCAACAACAAAGCCAAGAAGTTGGCTTCATTTTGGCACTTTAAAGTTTGACCTGGACATGAAAGAAGAAGTAACTTTGCTATTTTTTTCTTTCATTCATTCAGTTTTAGAACTAAATTAAAATTAGTTAAGTTGGGTACTGTTGTTTGTATTTTTCCACCAAGTTAAATGAAGGGCTCAGCTTGTCCTCCACTATTTTTCTTGATTTTCTTCCAAATTGCTTGGACCATTCATTTCCTCATTCTGTAACCCAAACTCGCAGCATTAGATTTGCCCAATTTCTGACATATTGATTTAAACGGCAAACTCAGTTTTCTACTCTTGGTTTAGGAATATGCATACTAACAACATTCCAGATTTCAAAGAAGGTAAAATAGACCACAGCTAGCTTGAGGAATTGGAACATCTGGCCTCAGAGCCAAGGGTTGGGAATCCAGTTCTGCAATGCGCCTTGGAGAAGAGCCAACCTGCTTAGGTTCTGGCAACCTATATGGCCCCTGAGAGCTTCCAGTAGAAGGAAGTACAGTATACCTAGTGCTCTATACCTGGAAAATTCTAGAAAACATTAATTACAGTGTGTAATTAATTAGTGTGATAGACCTTAGCTTTTATCTGTTAATCTCACTGCACTCTCTGTCTTCCCTCAATATAACCTTTTTTGTAACTTGCGTAGACTTGTTTCATTCTGGCACAGTTTTTCTTTCCAACAGAAAAGAAATGCAAAATTAATCAAGCAATTCAGTATTACTTCACCTGAATCCCCTTACACTTTTAAGAAACTGAACAAAGGGGGCTAATTCACTTCATTTTCACTGGTAATAATAATAATCTCATGTCAGAAATTATTTTGGGTTGAAATTATTTTTGCTGGAGAAACTCCACTCAGGGGATGACCAAATGAGGCTCCTTTCATGTCCCCAAGAGCTGGGACAGAGATAGGCGCTCAATCCATCATGCAGTACCCAGGTCTCAAATTGCCAACTTGCTGGCCTTCCAGCTAACAAGGTGAGCTTCTTAGCCACTGAGCATAAAACAAATGCATGGGTTATGAGGAATCCCTCTGCAACTGCTAAACAAACTGGTCCGACTAAGAATTTATCAACAGAGGTTTGAAAAGTACAGTTGTACCTTGCTTAAAGAGCATAATGCGTTCCACAGGATTGCTCTTTAAGCGAGTTTGCTCTTTAAGCAAAACACCATTGTAAATGACCAATTGTGGGGGGGATTGCGAACCCCAATGTATTTGTTAAGTGAGTTTTTGGTTGGTTTTATTTGTTAAGCGAAGCAAACATTCAGAGAAAATTCTGCTCTTTAAGCGAGTTACAGTAATACCTCGGATAACGTTTACCTTGGATAACGCTAAAATCACATAACGTTAAGTAATCTGAGGAGGAGAATTGGAATGAATAACGTTAAGGTCCTATGGGATGGATCAGATAACAGCCGCTAAAGCCTGTGTGGTTACAATGTATCTCTATGGAGTTTTAACGTTATCCGATCCATCCCATAGGATTTTAACATGCATCGGATAACACTAAAAATCGGATAACACCAAAACTTGTGGAACCAAGTTTTAGCGTTATCCGAGGTATTACTGTACTCTTTAAGTGAGGAGCTCTTTATGCGAGGTTTGACTGTATCTGAAAAACTATTTTTGGACAGGATAGGAGATTTAAAAAAAAAACTATTCCAAGCTCATTCTCAGCCTGCATAGGAGTTGTGTTTCAGTGACTATGGCTGCCAGGGCAGCATAAAAGCATACTTAATAGAACTGGTCCCAGGAAAAACCTGCAATTTCCTTTAGAACATTTTTTGAAACCAAGCTCTGGGATTTAAGGATGCAAATTACAGCTGCAGATTCAGCGCTTTTTTAATGTATAGTATATAGGAGGCTGCCCTATATTTTGCCAGACTAGTCTTGTTTACTGGCTGTGGATGATTTCAGGCAGGATCTGGGGAACCCAAATATTCTAATGATCTCCCATCCAAGTACTAACCGGGCCTGATCCTGCTTAGATTCCTAAAGTGTGTCTGGGTGTGTTTGGGGTATTTACAGTGCATAAATGCTACTGATTTTAAGTATAGAATTTAGACAAAATACACATTATTTGCTATGAATTGTGACTTCCTTTTAATTTAATTATCAAAATCAGAATGTTTAGTGACTCTTGGCTTTGGATGCTTATTGAAATAGAACATTCAAAAGCATAAATTACTCATTAAACATTATTCATTATTTATGCATGTCTAAACTGGCTCTGAGGACTGAAAGTTCACAGAATACTGTATGTAACTAAATGATGATTCCTTAGTAACACTCCTTACTTCACTTTCCCTGGGCTTCACAAGGTTTTAAATGATTGTGGAGAGAAAGACCATGGTGACCCCAAATTCAAAACTACATTAATAGCTATCTTATAATGTAAATGCCTATTTATCTTTCATAGAAACATACTCTTTTCCCCCTCCCCCACCCTTTGGCACATGAATCTTTTCCAAAGTGATGTATCTCTTTGGTGTGGCAGGTCTACATAAAAAAATTGTAATCTTTCATTCTTGCAAAATAAAGACAGACAAGGCAACCTTCTGGGGGGAAAATGAAACACACACTGACTTTCTTTGCTAACTATTATCCTAATGACAAATTTAGTATTCAAATATATTCCCAGTTTTACACTGTTTGATAGGTATACTGTATGACATAATGCTAACCAAGTATGTATTGGAGTATATAGGATACACAGTCCCAAATACACTTAGTAGGGAAGGAGCTCATGGAATTCTGAATACCTGTGCTTAGGGTTGTGACTTAAAAGTATACTAGTGATCAAATGAGGGCTTATCTGATCCCCATATTTCTACAACCCATATTAGTGTAATACAGTGGAATCTTGGTTAACAAATGGCTCGGTTAACATAAAAATCGTGTACCAAAGGAAATCCATAGAAAATAGTGACATGGTTTACAGATTTTTTTTTAAACTGATTAATTGGTTTTCAATGCATTCCTGTGGGAAACCAAGTTTTGGTTAATGTATTTTGGTTTTCAATGCATTCCTATGGGAAATTACATTCAATGCATACCTATGGGAAATTTGGTTAAAGTAATTTTTGCTGTAAGAAATGTCCTGGAGAACACATTAATTACATTAACCGATGTACCACTGTACATTTATTGAGCTGTACGCAAAAACTACAACTATGTGAAAGCATTTTAAATAACTGAAATCTAATCATTACATAATATATTGCTAAAAAAAAGGTAGGTGAGGAAATAAAAAGAAAACTTAGTCCAAACTAGTAGGAGCTCCAGGTACCTTAACACCTATTGTACTCATGTAAATGGCTGGAAAGAAGCAGCATATCTCTCATAAATACAGAACTCTGCCAGTAATGTAAAACAAATTGTGTTTTAACCGGATGAATTCAATTTTTATTAAAGAAGCTCATTTTTTGCACTATTGACAACTATGAATTCTATTTGTAAATAGGATATGGACTCATAGGACTGCCTTGCAGGGGGGTGTATCTCCTGAGAATTTTGAGTAGTTTTAGGATTTACAGGGAAGATAAATATTGTATTGTGTGGGTTCCATTTTCTTTAGTTTCTATTTGGAAGAAATATTTTTGCATGCTGTTTTCTGAATGAGCATGGATTTCACACCTGAATGATGTGTAAAAAGATTTCACTTTTCAGCCAAACTGTAAGTTGTAGGTATTGATAAACAATGGTCTCTTTCTGCCTTTTGTGTACAGAAAGTTTCCTCATGGGATGAGAAGATGAAATCTTCTACAACATTTATAGTAAATGCTAAAGCAGTCGTAGAAACTTTAGCATTAATCTAACTAGCATCAGTGAGAGAATTCTAATGAAAAATTCTTCCTCAGCCAGTTTAAAGTGGATAAATATACTTATGCAGCACATCTGTCACCTATTTTTGGAGTTATCATTAGGTAGATCTGTAAATTGTGCTGTAGATTTTAATCTTAGTTTATAAGTCAGTCACTCCAGTCTCTTAATTTTTTTATAGTCTCCTTCAAAATTCCTTCAATTTATTGGTGTACAGTAATACCTCGGATAACGCTAAGA
Organism: Furcifer pardalis; assembly: GCA_030440675.1. Taxonomy (NCBI): domain Eukaryota; kingdom Metazoa; phylum Chordata; class Lepidosauria; order Squamata; family Chamaeleonidae; genus Furcifer; species Furcifer pardalis. Next base: position 40,451,728 of record CP126894.1, on the reverse strand, counting down.
CTTGGTTCCACAAGTCTTGGTGTTATCCGATTTTTAGTGTTATCCAATGCATGTTAAAATCCTATGGGATGTATCGGATAACGTTAAAGCTCCATAGAGATACATTGTAACTGCACAGGCTTTAACGGTTGTTATCCGATACCTCCCATAGGACCTTAACGTTATTCGATTCAATTCTCCTCCCCAGATTACTTAACGTTATGCGATTTTAGCGTTATCCGAGGTAAACGTTATCTGAGGTATTACTGTATTTCAAGTTTTGACAGGCTCTGGATCATGCTCATGTACTTTTTGACAATATGCTTTCTGACTAGGCAATACAACACTGCTATTTCTCCTATTGGTACATACCCAACTTGCTGCTTTCTTTGATTTCTGAATCTCTATGATAGGGTTTTTTAAAACAGAAAATAAAGTTTAAAGAACTGAATCTTTCCAATTAGCCAAACAGTGTGGATCAGAAAACCATGATTATTCTGAGTACATAAAGAAGGAAGAAATGTTTGAACACAAAATATTGTCTTAGGGCTTCATCAATAACCAAAATAAATCAGTCTATTAGACTAGTGTTTCCCAAACTATGTTCCACGGAACACTGGTGGACTTCAATTTCCAGAAGCCTAAGTCAGTACATTGGCTGATCAGTGCTGTGGGGAATTGACTTGGGCTTCTGGGAATTGAAGTCCCAAAACCAAAAATTGGGAAATACTGTATTTGTTGCTAATTTTGGGTCTTTGAGATTCTCAGTATAGAGTGTGCAGAACAAACACTGTAGCCTGGTCCTAGAAATATTATTTCCGGTCTTTAAAATGTTATTTTGTGCCTTTTGTTTAATGAAAACTATCTCAAGAAGAGAGGTAGTTTTCATTGACATTGGGTCACATTTTTCATTGTAGCTGGGCAGAGTCTGATTTATTCTTTGTGATCTCTGTGATTCATACTGTTATGTTCTTCTGTGCCTTGGAACCTTTCAGAACCTAAACAAAAGTTAGCCTCACCATAACACATAGTGCATTATCCTCCACCCCAGTTCTTCATTTATTTTGACACTGCTAAGGTAACACCTGTAGAGTTCTCCAGAGCCTTAGTAAAGATAAAGGTCACCCTTACTCGAAAGCCAGTCATATCCAGCTCTAGAGTTCAGTACTCATCTCTGTTTATAGCCAATGAGATAGTGTTGTCTGCATCTACAGACATTTCCATGGACATGTGGCAGGCATGCCTAGACAATGGAGTGCACGGAATGCTGTTTACCTTCCCACTAAAGTGGTCCCTATATCTGTTTGCAATTTCTTGCTAGGTTGACAGGAGCTGGGACAGATAAAGGAGCTCATTCCATCATGCAGTACTTGGGTGTGGAACTGTTGACCTGCCACCTTCCAGCCAGTCATCTTAACCATTTGAGCCCCTGCAGTCCAGAGCCTTTGCAAGTATTTAAAAAGCTGTAAAAAAATTCACTTCTTGGTTGAGTTCTCTTAAATTAGCCTACCTCTTCTTTTAAAAAAATCATATCATTCACTCTTTGCCACCATTTATGGATTCAATGGCCTATGGTCTCAACAGCACATTTTAAGAAGTGTGTCACTCATAAAAGTAAACTCTCTCTTATGGGTAGATACTCTAAATTCCTCTATTACTTAGAAGAGGGACACCAGACAGATTCTTGCTAGTTTGTTGTTGTTGTTGTTGTTGTTGTTGTTGTTGTTGTTGTTGTTGTTGTTGTTGTTGTTGTTGTTGTTGTTGTTGTTGTTTGTTGCTGTTGTTGTTGGGTAACTCAGGACACAGAAAAAGAATGAATTCCACAAGATTTGGAACCATTTCAACCAACACCACTGGGAGAGTCCGCTTTGAAATTCCAAGCTTTGGAACAAGCTTAATCAGTATCAAAGAAATGAAAAAATGTCATCCTGAACAACATTGAATCAAGAAATTATCAGTGAAAACCAAACAAAAGAAACAATTTTCTTCCATAGTAGTTTGGCCATCAACCATGTAGCCAACTACATCAGAGAACAAAGAAGATCTAGTTTGCCTTTCTCCTAGCATTTCTCCAGCTCCATTCTGTGCTCCAACATGAAGTAGTTTAATGTAAATATCTAGAAAGGATCCTTCTGAAATCCAGGAAAGCTCTAAGTCAGTGATGGCAAATCTTGGCACTCCAAGTGTTCTTGGACTTCAATTGCCTGAAGTCCAATTCAGCACTCTTGCTGATCAGCACTTCTGGGAATTGAAGTCCAAGAACACCTGTAGTGCCAAGGTCCGCCATCACTGCTCTAAGTGATTCAAAGCAATATAGTCTAACAAATGTTGATTATGTGGTCTCAGACACCACTCTGGATCTTCATTAGATTTGAGATGTTCACAATCGTTTCTGTGGAAAGGTAACAGCATTCCATGCGCTCTGGTGTATAGTCATGCCTGTCACATGACCATGGAAACATCTGCAGACTTGGACAATGCTGGCTTTTAGCTGTAAATGAAGGTGAGCACTGCACCCTAGAGTCAGATATGACTGGCTCTCAAGCAAGGGGGACCTTTACCTTTATCCTGTAGCCCCACTGGCAGTGTGGGAGTAATGTCACTGGCAATGGCAGACTGCTGCTAATTAAAGATTTCCTGCTTCAGATCTGGATTCCCTGCAACCTTGTCCTTGTGTGCAAGTGGCACACAACCTAAATCAAAACAAGAACTTTTTAATGAGCTGCTAACCAGCGATATCAGTCCCACTATGGTGGCAGACTTTTGGAATGAGCCACTGGACAGTGAAGTATTTTGTGTGATTCTGTTCTAAATGTTTGACATAGCATTATTCAGTTCACAGTATAAGTTCAAACTACAATAGTCATAACCAAGAACAGTTCTGGTCAAAAAAATAGAGAGAGTTCAGCATTATATGTCATCTCACGTGAATATATCAGGCAGGGACAAATGAAAATTTCTGTATCATTTAAACTTTTGTATCCTGTATATTTGGTTGTTAGACAAATAGAGCAAGCTTTACTGACTTCATTTTCATTCTTGGCAGCATGCTTTTATCATAAGGCAGATAGTCATTAATTTACAGAATCAACGCTGGGAACAGCTTTTGTGATCTCATATTAAATTTTCCCCTGAATCCGCCCCTTGGCAAAAATTACTCACATCGTTAAAAAATATTTAATTAGGCTGTAGTTTATACCCAGCTCACTGGGGAAATGTTGGAATTAATATGATTTGCATGAATTCTGATTCTTTTTTTTTTCTGGTAGAGATTAGTTTTGAATGCAGTTCAGAGGGTCATTGACATTGCCAAGGACTCACAATCGTGAAGGTCAAACAGGTAGCAAATACATCTCAGGGGTGGCTCCCCTGAAAAGACAGCTCAAAATTGCTTTTAATTATGGGTTACCTAAAAGGCCAGTTGCTGTTTTATTTTCAACTCATGTATCTGAAACATTGCATAGATGGTCATTCTGCTTCATGTATGAATCAACAGTGTTTCATCTCACGTAGGAATCTGTTGTTTCTATGTTTACTTAAATAATACATAGTTCCATTGATAGCAGAAAATATAGGGGTGTGTGTGGAAATCAAATAATATTTTTAAGGGGCATGAGTAATGATTTTGTCTTTATTAATAGTGCATCTTGGTTGATCAATTATCCCTCACCAGATTAGATACAATGTTTAGTTATGCATTATCTTATTTATTATTTCAACGGTAGGGGAAAACCCTAAGGAGTCACACTGCTCAGCTTTAAGGAAAAAAGAGAAGAGAGTGTAGAGGATTTAATGGAATATTTAATTAATAATCTAATCAATTAATCTTTGTTACATAAATTGTGAAATCTAATTCCTCTCTGCAGCTATATCAATAAGAGAAGAAGCAGAATGGCTGTCCACTTATCAGGTTAATGGGAAGCCATTTCAGATACAAAGAAAAAGTGAAATTATATTAGTTCTGCTATAGTAGCAGAGATACGAAAAAGGTAATACAGTATAGGGCTGTTGTAGCTAGGATGAGCCACAATATGTCTGTTACGACTTTAATATGAGCAGTTCATCTTATTGAATTTATTTGTCAGCTGATGATGCACTGAAATTGTCCAAGAAGTCTAGTGGTAATTATGCAGAGTATTCAATGTATTTTTATAAAATCATAGGTATCAAGGCGTTGATGGTAACTCCCACAGGCAAAGAAAGACCTGGACTAAATGAAATAGACTATCACTGTCTGCTTGCTTAGTACAGTACTCAAATATGGATCAATCCTATTTAGCCTTCAAGGTATATGAGTCATCCTGTTTTTTAAAAAGACTCATAAGGAATCTAGGTTTCTGAGACTATGAACTTTCCTTTAGATATCTCATATGAAAATATTGGCAGCCACCAATTTATTTTGTGGCATGGTATTCCACAGTGTAACTATACAATGTGTGAGGAGGCACGTCATTTTATCTATCCTGTAGACATCAAAACATTATTGGCATTTTAAAAAAATATAGTAGGTTAAAGAAATGCACCAAATGATATTCACCTGCAGTGGCTCAAGTGGCTAAGATGCTGACTGGGAGGCAGAAGGTCAGCAGTTTGATTCCCGAGTACTGCAGGACAAAATGAGCTCCAATCTTTGTCTCAGCTCCTGCCAACCTAGCAGTTCGAAAGCAAGAAACTGCAAGTAGATAAATAGGGATCACTTTGGTGGGAAGGTAAACAGTGTTCCATGCATTCCGACATCTAGTCATGCCTGCCACATGACCACGGAAACGTCTTCAGAAGCAGACAGTGCTGGCTTTTTGGCTTTGAAACAGAGATGAGCACTGAACCCTAGAGTTGGATATGACTGGCTTTCGAGCAAGAGAAACCTTTACCTTTACCTTTACTGTAATGTAAAAAAGCAGCATATAATGACCTACATTTGCCTCTGTAAAAAAAAAAAGAAAAGAAAGAAAGAAAGAATGATTACTTTCTTTTCCCATACAATTTATACTAGTAGATGGTATTTTCACATTATTATCTAAGACACGCTATCAGTGATTCACTATTACAGTTTCTGGGAAGAAGAGCCCACTGTTTTGTTTGCATACGAAAAATTGGCCAAACACACAAACATTAATTATGCACATTATGTACAAAAATAATGCTGCTAACCTTGCCAGCAGGCAGACATCTTAGCCAGTAAATAGCATTCCCCTCCAGCAGTGAGATACTGAATTCTCTTCCCTGAAGGTGATAGTAATAATGGCCACTCCCACACACAAAATTACATTACTTTGAAATAAAAAAACCAAAAATCCCCTTAGTCTTAGTCTGAATATCTATTGACAAATATGAATGTTATTTGCTCACTAAATCATTCTTTCCTTTATGCACGTGTTTCCTCTTTTTCACTTTCATTCAGAAAGCTATGGTCTGAGAGTCATTGTTGAGTTTGAGGAGATTCAGAATAGAAACCATGACAGAAGACTGGCATTATAAAGAGAACAGATGAATATCTACAGGAAAATATTTATTTTCACAAGACAGAGAGATTGCTCATCTATTGTGTTGTTTTATCTGAAAGGGATAGGCCAAAATCCTGTTGCTAATTTACATCTGTGTAAATTAACTTCCAGGACTGCGGTGACTTAGTGGGTAAGATGCTGAATTTGAAGACTGGAAGGTCAGAGTTTGATCCCCGACTACTGTATGACAGAGTGACCTCTGGTCTCTGTCCCAGCTCCTGCCAAACTAGCAGTTTGAAGGCAAGAAACTGCAAGTAGATAAATAGGTATCTCTTCAGTGGGAAGGTAAACAGCATTCTATGCACTCTGGTATATAGGCATGCCTGCCACATGTGCATGGAAACATCTGCAAATGCAGACAGCGCCGTCTCTTTGGCTATAAACAGAGATGAGCACTGAACCCTAGAGTCGGATACAACTGGCTTTCGAGCAAGGGTGACCTTTACCTAACTTAACTTCCATAGTTAGCATATCAGAGAGCAAACAAAACAAAAGAAACGCTGTGGCACTGTCTTTTGTTTTGTTTGCTCTCTGATATGCTTGCACTGACTAACATGGCTACCACTTCAAAAAAATTCCATAGTTAGATTCCTGTAGTGAATTGCTGATAATTAACTGGGTGGTAGTTATATTATTTGGTGTGTGACCTTGTTACAGAAGATTTAAGATTTAAGGAGCAACATACACTGTTTGGCAAGAAATAACTCTGCCAATCTGTGAAGCCATGGAATTCAAGAGGAGCTCATAAATATGTAAACTGAAGACTTATGGGTAAATATGAAAATTGTGAGTAAACCTAAGCAAGGCTGGCTTATTGGTGTTAAATGCTGTCAAGATACCTCTGACTTATAGCAATGTATAAAGGAGAAATATCCAGAATGTCTTCTCCTCAAGAGTCCTGCTCAGCTCTTTTAAACTCAAGTCTGTGGCTTCCTTTGAATTCAATCCATGTATGGTCTTCCTATTGTCCTCAGTATTCAGAATTATTGTCTTTTCCAGAGAGTCTTGCCTTCTCATGATGTGTCCAAAGAAGGGCAGCCTCAATTTCATCATTTTTGCCTCCAGAGATAGTTCAGGTTTGATTTGTTCTAGGACCCACTTGTTTATCTGTCTGGCATTTCAGAATAAAGCTCTCTTTTGCAGACCCATGCTGGCCTGGCGGGATACTGGAATGAGTCGCTGCATGCCCCTAAATTATAACTAAATGGTCCACACCACCTCAGCAGTTTCCACTCCTGCTTCAGCTCCTCTCGCCAACTCTTTTCCTCCCTGTGGGAGAAAGTCTGAAGCAGCAGCATGGAGATAATAATAAGGCTTGGATTGAAAACAACAACAACATAAAATTATTATTATTATTATGATTAACTTTTCTGTTAGGCTAGCCCAGTGGTGCCCAAAATAAGGCCCGGGACCCGGGGGTGGCCCCCAAGGCCAATTCATCAGGCCCACAAAGCCCTCGTCACTCCTGGAAGCAGAAGTAAAACGCGCTCATATGCACTTCCAGGAGCGATGATGGCTTTGTGGGCCGCATGAATTGGCCTCGGGGGCCGCCCCCGGCCCTTAGTGACTGGCTTCCTGAACCACATGTTTGGCCCACGGCCCAAAAAGTTTGGGCACCCCTGGGCTAGCCAAACATTGTGTTCCTGTGTACCTGATGTGTATAAAGTGATGCCATGAGGCCTCACTCTTATGTCTGATGAAGTGAATTTGATCCACAAAAAGATCACATTTAAATACAGGAGTTAGTCTTTAAGGTGCCACAATATTTTTGTCTCTTTTGCTGTTTTGTTTGCTCTCTGATATGCTTGCACAGAATAACATAGCTGCCACTTCAACGTTATACTGGCTGTGTCACATCACTCTTTACTATATAACTGGTACAGCAACTGAAATATATTGGTAATAAAACAATGCAACAATCAATTTACAATGCATAAAATGAATATCGTGGATAATACACATTTTATAAATTTACGTGTGCAGAAAAAGCTGATTGACTCATGTAATGTGCAAATTAGGCTGTCCATATTTGGAAATGTAGAATATAGCAACTGTAACATGTAATGCAATCTTGTTATTCCTGAACAACTATGAAAAATGAATAGTTTAAACTAGCATTTGAAATACTTTCTCTCTTTTTATGTAAGAATATTGAGTAAAAAATACATTATTTGAAGCCAAATATTTAAAGAGAGTTCTGTGCTGTCTGGGAGTAGGATCAAAGTGTAATAGTACAGTTATTTACGTGTCTAATCAATGCAGACATAAGCCACATTGAGTTCACTGTAACTTGTTCCCAATTTTATTAGTAGCGCTTTCTTCTTTGACCTAAGATTCCAAACAACATCTCAGTTTCTAAACTAAATCAAGCTCTTTTGTGTGCTCTGTCAAATCAGTACATTATGCTTGACTTAATAAAGTCAAAATGTGTAGAGTTTCATCATATAAAGCCATATGTTCTAAAACAGTGGTTCCCATCATGGGGCATATGCAGTGGTGGGTTGTCAAAAAAAATTACTACCCTGCCATGATGTCATCACAGTGTGGGCGGAGCTAACATCATGATGTCATGGGCGGGGCCAAAGAAAAAAATAAAAATAAAATAAAATAATAAAATTAAAATAAGCATACACACACACACACACACACACACACACACACACCCCTCAACCCACCCATCACCCACATCATACACCTGTAAATAAAATAAATAAATAAATAAATAAAATAAAAATTACATTAAAATACATCCAAACACCCACCCTCCCACCCCAAACACAAACCCATCACTTACTTGTTAGTATAAGTGCCTGGGCAGCACCATGTTGCAAGATGGATATGGCCATCGTACCAGTTTTCTAGGATAATATGCCTTAATGTAAATGTAAAACAGCTTTACCTCCTTAAGACTTCTCCAATTGGAATAGCAATTGGAATAGCACATGAGTAGCTTATTGATGACATAACTCCAAGACTTTGCTTAAAAACCCCAAGCCACGCCGCTAGGCCTGCTGGCCACCAGGCCTTTTTAGGAACTGTGGTAGTACGTTAATATAGGTAAAGGTATTAAATACACATTAAAATACACACAGACACACCACATCCAAAGGTGAGTCACTTACCCAGGGGAGCAGGCTATAGGGAGCTTCAGGCTAGCAGCTTCTCTTCCTCTTCCCTGCTTGGGAGGACAGCAAGGAGGCCATGCATACATGCCAAGCACTGTAGGCATGCATGCACACCAAGTGCTTGGCGTGCATGCGCAGTGTGAGAACCAGTGACAAGGTAAGCCCCGAAGGTGGTTAGCCCCCAAAAGCTGCTACCGGTTCTCCGGGACACTGGGGAAAGTTACTACCGGTTCTGGTGAACTGGTGTGAACCTGTTACATCCCATCCCTGGGCATATGCCCCACAGGGGAACTTCCAAGTCCCAGAAGCCTAAATCAGCACATTGACTGATCGGTGCTTTGGAGAATTGACTTAGGCTTCTGGGAATTGGAGTGCAAAAACCAAAGTTTGGGAAACATTGTTCTAAAGCTTATGCTTTGGCTTATGCTTTGGCTATGTAGAGGTTTGGCTATGAATTCTTCCTGTTACTGGGTGAGTGAAAAATTTTTGTTCAACTATTATGTGGAAGATATTAACATCAAGGTTGTTTTTATAACAGATAGGAAGAGTACAATGTTGAAAAGAAAATAGCCCATCACAGGAGAACTGTCTGTAGACATATGTGATCTATTCTGAGCTCTACTTTTACTTCCATCTGGTAACCTACCGGTATCTGCTCAGTCAACCCTCTGATCTGACTCTGATTCTGTGCTGCAACAGTATTCAGAGATGAAAAATACTTGTATGTTGGACTGTAATTCCCAGAATACTAATACCAAGTGTGGCCAGTTCTCAACCTCTGCTGTGGTCAAATAAAATCCATATCCAAAGCTACTGTGATGTAACTGTTTATTCCTGAATGGCTGCATCTTGGTTGGTTGCCACAATGTTGGCTATTCATTGTTGGATTACCTTCTGTGTATCTAGAATTAAACTGGATACTAGCTTCCTAACAGTATTGCTGTTAGCTTCTTTAACAGCTTCTTTTGCCATATTAAAGTGTGCATACAAGAGAGGACCTGCTTCTCTAATGTTATGGAATCTTTTTTTGCCCTGTTTTACAATTTCTTGGAGTTTTTGCAAAGATATGTCACCAACATTGTTACTTCTTTTGGTTAGAATAGAACTATGACCAAGTCAATATCTATTTGTTTATCTATTTTGAAATTTTGGTGCATTTATGCTCTTGAAAGTAATGTATGTCTTTTTTTAAAAAAAAATCAACACTTTTAAATGCAATTAGATTAAGTAATGCTAATCTTCAATTTGAAATAAGTATTGCAGAGCCATGAATACTTTGAGTTTGGGTTTTATTCAAAGCTTATCTTCTTTCTACTATCCTTTCATACAGGCCTTCAATGCCTTCCCTTCTTTTATCTCCTTACCAGTCTACTTTTCCAGAGGGAATATCTTGTAGAACATGGAATGATGCTTCATTAGCTGTCCCAGGAAAACTAATTTTTTCAGAGTTAGTGGCACATGGATCATAACCATAGCTTACAGGCACCAGGATAGTGCTGGGGACAGATACCTTTATTCTTCCATCTGGTTGCTGTCAAAGCATCAACCAAGAACAGTGGCATCAGATTGAGATGAACTAATTTGGAAAGATAGATTATAGGAGTTTAAGGAAAGAATCAGCTCTTGACACATTACTATATGTCAGCAGGAGCCTGATAGTCACATTTTCTCAGCCTTTTACTTTGAGAGAACCAAGCTATTTCCTGCAGATAACCCTGAAATTCAACAAAGAAACTTCATACTTGAAGTAGAACAGTGACCATTTCTTTCAGTCCATGATCTTTAGCAAGGAAGTAGAGCTTTTTTGAACAGCAGTTGATGGGTGGCCATTATCATTTCCCAATGTAAGATTAACAAATGTTTTGTGTTTTAGAAACATCTTTTTTTTAATGCTGGGCTAGATTTAATTTTTTTTGTTGTAAATTGTGAATCATTTAGTTTTGTTATGAATTTTCTTGCAACTCTGATTAACATTGCTATTGTTCTTATTTCTCAGATGCCTTTTTTTGTGAAATAAGAGTTTTCACATAAAAAAGTTTATTCTAAAAAAATAGACAACAGGCTCTATGTCTGTTTTACCAGAACATCACAGCACTGGATGGTATTTACATGTTTATCTCTGTCAGAAGGATCTGCCTTATTCACAGCACTAGGATAGGAATGGACTGGAAATATGAAATTATTTCTATATTTAAAAAAGTGTTTGTTTGTTGAATTAGGTGCAGGAAGTTTAACTATATAGCCTTGCATATCATTCAATGTCATAAGAAGATCTCCTTATCTTTTCACTGCAATGAATTTATGAAACAAATTAATGTATTAAGGAGGGAAGGGGACTGTTTCCCATGTGGCTTTCTTTAACTGACTTTTATCTGCAGTATTGCAAACCATTTCTCATTGTTAAAGCTGTCCGGCCTTCTTTATCTATTTTTATCTTTCACTCATAAAGATCAACTTTTTTCACTGTTTCCGAAGAACAATATTTTTCTGTTCCCTTGATAGCAGCAGAACTACAGTAATGGTTGACACCAATTAGCTACATGTCAGTATTAAAGAGATGCAATTTTTCTCTTCGTCTGACAGAAATCTGTGAAAAACTATGTTAGTATTGTGAAAAAGTTACTGGTTTATAACTACCCATTGTAAGGCATCTGTCTTTATGTGATTCAAATGAACTCTCTCTCAACAGTTGACGGAGGACTCCTCACCACTGAGTATTTATTTCACTTTTTTGCACACCTAGGTGAGATTGCTCTGCTTGCCAATGACACCCACAATATGCAGTAACAACTTGATTCCAGAAATTTATAAACAGGCAGAAATTTATAATTATTAATTGATAAGGAATAATATATGATATAGAAAGTTAATAGTGGATGAAAAGGCCATGGTTTGGATTGGTAACAGTAGAGCATTTTTCACACAGCATAAGGATTGGATCCCAGCATGAGGTGACCTGCTTTGCTGGCCAATACAATCCACCTAGCCCTTAATAGGCAACCTAGAATGGTTGAATACCAAGTAGATATAAATGCCCTCATGCATGAGGTCACTAGAGGACAACCCAATGCCACCTGTCATGGGGCACAGTGGTAACTATCCTGAGCTGAAAAGCCCTTGTTGGTCTCACTCTTCACAGTCCCACCACAGGGTTTACCTTACCTAGGATAGGGCACTCAAAAACAGGGGTGCCCAAACTAAAGCTCATAGGCTAGATCTGGCCCACGGTGCCTATTCATCCTGCCCAATCCACCTGTTCCACTCCCGGAAGTGAAAGTAAAACATGCAAATGCAGAATGTGCCCACACATGTGCAGAACGCTGTCGTAAATTACCCACAGCTGTCGTAAATGCATTTACAACAGCCATGGGAGTAGTACTACGGACCTACTTGCTGTCAAAATCAGACGACATCATCACCATGTGCTTTTGTTTACCCACGTGACATAGTGATGTCATCGCCATGTGCCTTTGTTTACCCACGTGACCGTATGTGACGTCATTGATGCCATGTTTGTTTGCCCATGTGGTTGGAAGTGACGTCACAGCCATGTGCACCGGAAATGACGTAGAAGCAATGCACCCTGTTTACCAATGTGATCGGAAGTGACGTTATAGCCACCATGTTTGTTTACCCACATGGTCGGAAATGGCATCATGGCCATGTGCACCGGAAATGGCGTAGTAGCAATGTGCCCCGTTTACCCACATGATCGGAAATGCCGTTCATAGGTAGCCGCCATGACCGGAAGCGGTACAGCGAATCCCACGTGGTAGGAAAGGACACCCCCGGAGCGGAAATGGCAGGGCAATCTTAGCACAGATTGGCTGTGTAGGGACATGTGATATCCTTTATAACCTATATGACCTCCCCAGAGATGGCCCTTTTGAAACAGACTTGGTCTTTTGCGTGCCTGGACAAGTTCTGGGGAGCGGACGTAAAGATCACAAACAGGCCACCGAAGACCACGGACCTTTCTTTACTGCATAAAATGCCGAAAATACAACAGAAGGAGAAGACTTCGGCAAAACATGTAAGCACCCCATTACCTTAAGCAGAGATGGGTGTTGTGGGTATGCCACTACCCCATGCACCCTTTAAGAAAAAACTCAAAAAGGTGAAAAAGTCTAACCTGCAGCCTAAGGGTTTTTTGTTTCTACCCTTGAGTCTGAAAGCCATTTGATGACCTCTCCTCTCTTCAGGCCTTTGTTCTGTTTTTTGGCCTCTTGAAAAAGAGGATTTACCCCCCCAAAGGTCCCAACCTCCCTAGGTGTATAATATATATTCTTTAAGACTTTTTCATGCTCTGCCATTTTGTCAGCTAAAACATAAATGAATACACTGGTGTAGGGTAAATCATTTCATTGGTAAAAATAAAAACAGCAGGGTGGGTGTGGGGTGGCTTAGAACTCAGGACTGCTGGATATGCAAGACATGCAGGAAAAGGAATATGTCTTTGAATCGCTGATGTGCAGATTTTCAGCAAGATCCCTGTGAACGACATACTCCTGTGTAAAAATGAAATAGAAGAACATTGTAGTAAACTTTTCGATCTCTCCCTCCCCTCCCCCACCCATCTTTCTCTCTCTCTCTCTCTCTCTCTCTCTCACTCACTCACTCACTCACACACACACACACACACACACACACACACACACACACACACACACACATACACATGCTTTTTTAAGAAAAACACACTGAGAACTAAAACTCTTACTGGCTTGGCTTCTTTGTCCACTTCAGTTTCCAGGGTTTCATTTAAAGCTGCCTTCTCTTCATCTTTCTTTTCTTCCTCTTCCAAAAGGCCATCAAAGAACAACCGGGGTGGAGACCAGGTAGGTCCAAATTCATCCTGCTTTGTTTTCTCACCACTTGGTCTGTCTGCTTTGAAAAGTATCCCACCATCCATAACATTTACAGGTTTTGGAAAACCCTCAACAGTTGAAGATCTTATGGTCTGCAGCTTTCGGAACAGTCCTTTTAGATCGCACTCACTGCTGCAGTAGGTCCACTGCTCACTCCGTTCCAAACAGCACTTTGTCAGGGTGGTGCTTTCAATATCTGAGTCTTGACCAGCTGTAAATATGGCCACTGGTAAACACTCTGTTGCTGAAAAAAGTTTCTATCTATCCTTCTGAGAAGCTGTAGAAAAATCAAAGTCTAATGAGTTGGCTTTCGGACTCAAGGGTAGAAACGAAAAACCCCTAGGGTGCAGGTTAGACTTTTTAACTTTTTGGGGTTTTTCTTAAAGGGTGCATAGGGTAGTGGCATACCCACAACACCCATCTCTGCTTCAGGTAATGGGACGCTTACATGTTTTGCCCAAGTCTTCTCCTTCTGTTGTATTTTCGGCATTTTATGCGGTAAAGAAAGGTCCGCGGTCTTCGGTGGCCTGCTTGTCATATTTACGTCCAATCCTCAGAACTTGTCCGGGCACGCAAAAGACCAAGTCTGTTTCAAAAGGGCCATCTCTTGGGAGGTCATATAGGTTATAAAGGGTATCACATGTCCCTACACAGCCAATCTGTGCTAAGATTGCCCTGCCATTTCCGCTCCGGGGGTGGCTTTTCCTACCACGTGGCATTTGCTGTACCGCTTCCGGTCATGGCGGCTACCTATGAACGCCATTTCTGATCACATGGGTAAACGGGGCACATTGCTACTATGCCATGTCCAGCGCACATGACCATGACACCATTTCCGACCATGTGGGTAAACAAACATGGTGGCTATAACGTCACTTCCAATCACATGGGTAAACAGGGCGCATTGCTGCTATGTCATTTCCAGCACACATGGCTGTGACGTCACTTCCAACCACATGGGCAAACAAACATGGCATCAATGATGTCACATACGGTCACATGGGTAAACAAAAGCACATGGTGATGATGTCATTCAATTTTGACAGCAAGCAGGTCCATAGTACTACTCATGGGTAATTTACGGCAGCGTTCTGTGAATGCATGGGTACACTTCCAGGTGGGAAGAACCACATGACCAGCATGCTTGACCATGTGACCAGCCTGCAGCCAGAAAACAGGCACCCCCTGTTCAAAAATGTAGCAAAAGTAGCAAATGAAGTCAAACTCCCTTGTTTTCCCTGCTTGTAAGTAGTGTTTCATCCCCCACCCCACCTGTGCAGTTATTGGGTTCAGAAATAAATAAACAGCAGAAGTGGTGTTGAAAGTGACCAATTTAGATGCCCTTAAAAGGAATTAGGACTGCAGTGGCTGACTGGAAGGAGGGAGGTCAGCAGTTCGATTGCAGAGTACTGCAGGATGGAATGAGCTCCTGTCTTTGTCCCAGCTCCTACCAGCCCTAGCAGTTCGAAAGCAAGAAATTGCAAGTAGATAAATAGGGACCACTTCGGTGGGAAGATAAACAGTGTTCTGTGCACTCTGGTGTCTAGTCATGCCTGCCACATGTCTTTTCGGCTTCAAAATAGAGATGAGCACTGAACCCTAGAGTTGGATGTGGCTGGCTTTCAAGCAAGAGAAACCTTTACCTTTAAAATGAATTAGATGAACATAAGTATATCCTTGATAGTTTTTCCCCTGGTACCTGAAACAGCTTGCTTTTCTAAGCCTGTTGTTAGTGAATAGACTAGAAACATAACACTGTGGAATACTGATGGACTTCAATTCTCACACGCCTGTCAGTACATTGGCTGATCATTTCTTTGGGGAATTGACTTAGGCTTCTGGGAATTGAAGTCTAAAAACCAAAGTTTGGAAAACACTGATAGAGGATGGCCATACCCTCATGTCTGGCTTGTGAGCTGCCCATAGATGAGCAGCTGATCATTATAGGAGACAGAATGTTGAGTTAGACAGGTCTTTGTTTTGCTACACCATAGTCCTTCTAGTGTTATTACTACAAAAGTGGGGCTGTGATGGCTCAGTGGTTAAGAGGTTTGCCTTGTTAGCGGGAAAGCTGGCAAGTCAGCAGTTCAAGACCTGGTTCAAGTACTGCATGACAGATTGAGCGCCCCTCTCTTTCCCAGTTCTTGGGGACATTCCTCTGAGTGTAGTTTCTCCAGCAAAAATCCTTTCAACCCCTCAACACCCCTGATAATCACAATGATGAGAACATTGAACATGAGCCAGACATTCTAGAGAGTGAAGTCAGAAAGGCCTTAAAAAACACTGCAAACAACAAAGCCAGTGGAGTTGATGGTATCCAAGTTGAACTTTTCAAAGCCCTACAAGATGATGGAATCAAATTATTGCATTCTATATGCCAGCAGATTTGGAAAACAAAACAATGGCCACAGGATTGGAAAAGATCTGTATATGTCCCACTCCCCAAAAAGGGTAATGCCAAAGAATGTTCAAATTATCGAACAATTGCACTCATCCCTCACGCTAGCAAGGTGATGCTCAAGATAATACAGGATAGACTGCAACAGTATGTGGAGAGAGAATTACCAGAAGTGCAGGCGGGTTTCAGAAGAGGCAGGGGGACTAGAGACCACATCGCCAACATAAGATGGATCATGGAAAAAACAAAGGAATATCAGAAACAAGTCTACTTCTGTTTCATTGATTACACTAAGGCTTTTGACTGTGTCGACCACAACAAAATGTGGCAAGTAATTAAAGAGATGGGAATATCAGAACACCTTATAGGCCTCATGAGAAATCTGTACATGAATCAAGAGGCAACAGTTAGGACAGAAAATGGAAAGGGGAGTGGTTTGGAATAGGAAAAGGAGTAAGACAAGGCTGCATTTTGTCACCCTGCTTATTCAACTTATACACAGAACACATAATGTGCAATGCAGGGATGGAGGAATCACAATTTGGGATCAAAATTGCTGGGAGAAACATCAAAAATTTGAGATATGCAGATGATACCACCCTAATGGCAGAAAGTGAGGAGGACCTAAAGAAGCTCCTGATTAGGTTGAAAGAAGAAAGTGAAAAAGCTGCCTTGAGACTCAATATAAAGAAAACCAAGATCATGGCAACAGGCCCTATCAGTCCCTGGAAAATAGATTGGGAAGAAGTAGAAGCAGTGACAGATTTTACTTTCTTAGGATCAAAGCTCACTGCAGATGGTGATTGCAGCCATGAAATAAAAAGGCGACTGATTCTTGGCAGTGATGGGATGACAAAAATTCTACTACCACGCCATGACGTCACGGACATCATGGGTGTGGCCAATGTCACGACGTCATGATGTCATGGCTGAAGCCGACGTCATGACGTCATGACGTTGTGGGCGGGGCCAAAAATAAAAATAAAAATACACACACACACACCCCTCCCTCTCAGCCCACCCACCCAGACACAAATAAATAAATAAAATAAAAACAACCACCCACCCAAAACACAAATAAATTACCCACCCACCCCAAATAAAAACCCCTCGCTTACCTTTCTTGGTACTTGGCAGCCCGACTGCGGCCACAGGAGCCACTGGGTGCAGCCGTCGTCCACAGCCGCCGCTGGAGCTGCCTGCATCCCTGTGGCGTCCTCCTCGGGCCGGTACCTTTTTAGCCCAGCTCCGGCCACGGCCAGGGGCGGCGGGCAGCAGTGGCTCTGGCGGTGGCTCCAGCCGTGGCTGCCGAGCCCCCCTGGGCCGTCCCCATGCCGCACCGCCGCCGCCTGCAGCTTCCTCCTCCGCCAGGCGCCGCAGCCGGGCTAAAAAGGGACCAGCCCAAGGAGGAAGCCACAGGGATGCAGGCAGCAGCAGCTCCGGCGGGGGGGGGGGGGGGGGCGGCTGCAGGCACCCAGCCCACAGGCGCCCAGCGGAGGAGGAGGAGGCAGCAGTGCGACACGCTGGGCATCCCCAGGGCATGGGGCTTGTCGGCAGCGGACGGCCCAGGCAGCCCTCAACGTGCCGCGTGGGAGGTGCCCTCCTCAGAGGGCTGGTGCCGCCGCCGCCCTGAAAGCTCTAAAACAATTTATTTTTTTTAAATCGGAGCTAAAATGGCTCCAATTGACTGTGCATGCGCAGAAACTCAATCTGACGCATGCGCAATGCGTCAGATTGAGTTTCTGCGCATGCCCAGTCAATTGGAGCCATTTTAGCTCCGATTTTAAAAAAAAATTTCTTTCGGTGAGGCGTCCGGAACCGGACGCCTCAAAAGTTGTCTACCCTCCCGGAAAACCCTCCGGGATTGGTCCTACCGGCTCCAGGGAACCGTCTGGAACCGGGGACATCCCATCACTGATTCTTGGGAGGCAAGTGATGAGAAACCTGGGGAACATAGTGAAAAGTAGAGACATCAAATTGCAAACAAAAATTCGCATAGTCAAAGCAATGGTATTCCCTGTGGCAATGTATGGTTGTGAGAGCTGGACCATTAGGAAAGCTGAGCACAGAAGAATAGACGCCTTTGAGATGTGGTGTTGGAGGAGAGTTTTGAGAGTCCCATGGACAGCGAGGAGAACAAATAGGTCAATCTTAGAAGAAATCACCCCTGACTGCTCCTTAGAAGGTCAAATCATAAAGATGAAGCTAAAGTACTTTGGACATCAAATGAGAAGAGAGGATTCACTTGAGAAAGCCTTGATGCTTGGAAGGGTCGAGGGCAAAAGTAGAAGGGGACGGCCCAAGATGAGATGGCTAGATGGTATTGTAGAGACAATGGGCACAGAGCTGGGCGAGTTGAGGGGGATGGTGGAGGACAGGAGTGCCTGGCGGACAGCGGTCCATGGGGTCGCAAAGGGTCGGAATCGACTGTGCGACTGAACAACAACAACAACAAACAAAAGTGTAATCCAAATCCTCATTTTGAATCCAAAGTTCACGTCAGTGGCACACTGTGCAACTGATCTTTCTCTTTTCCTGTCCCTGCATCTCTAAAGCCTCTCTAGAACCTTTGGATTCTTCTGAGACACTGCATGCTCTGGTATAGGTCTTCAATAGTGGTATCAGTTGTAAAATATCAGATACAAGAACTTTTCTGATCAAAGTTTTAGATACAGTTTCTACTTTTAGATCCCATGTATAGCCTTTCTTTTTACATAGTTCATATCAAAGTTGATTTTTTTTTTAAAATAAACTTCAGATTGAAGCAATTGAAATAATTATCATGTTTTAGATTTTATATGAAGTGCTCTCACTGCTTGAGTAGGTTGCTTTAACAAATATGTGGCTAACAATGCTTTAAATAGTTGGCACGCAAACTATGGCCTGGGCCCAATTGGACCCGTGCATATCATAAACCACCCCAGGCTGAGTACCCCACCGCCTGATGTTACTTACAACATCAGCTGTGGTGGTGTCAGCGATTGCACTTTGTCCCCTCTGCTCCGAGCAGCCTCTGGCTTGGTCCCTTTGCTTCAGCAACCTTTGGTAATATGGATCTCTGCATTGGGGAATTTTTTGGAACCTTCTCCATTTCAAAATCTGCTGTGCTAGGATGACATCGTACCAGGCATGCCATGGGGTTCTCCTAGCACAGAGGATTTTGAAATGGGGAAGGCTCCAAAAATTTCCCCAACACAACAGTCCCCGTTCCCAAAGGCTACTGAAGCAAAGGGACTGAGCCAGAGGCTGCTCGGAGCAGCAGGGACAAAGCATGATCACTGCCACAGCTGCTGCCACCATGGCTGATGTCGGAACTGCCAGCGAAAGGAGCAACCTACCTCCAGCCCCAGCACCTGTGTGTCAGGTGCGGGATCAGCCCGGTGGAAAAAAAAATGGGTGCCACTGGTTTAAATCCTATCACTTCTCTCAGCTAGAGTAGACCCATTGAATCAGTTTTTGAGTGGACAATTACCATTTATGTAAATTCAATTGATTTAGTAAGGTTACTCTAGTTTGAGACTGCCAATAGGATTCTGACCAATACAGAAATTTATATTTTTTTCAAACTTCAAATATGTTTCAGAAATTCCATTTTCCTCTTGACTTAAATCAAAATTCATCCATAAACTCTTGTTGTTGTTGTTTTTTAATGATTTTAGAAGACCACATTTGCATGCTGGGGAGGGGATAAATATTATGAGTGCCTTCCAGTAAGTCCTTAATTATGTGTCTGTGTATCAGTTTGTAATATTTGTATTTATTCAGATTCCTTTCCTGATTTTTAGTTGACACAAGTGGACTTTGAAAGCAGTAAAATCACCACTGCAACATGGAAATGCACACAGAAGTTGTTTAATATGATAGCAGAATAAGAAAGCTTCAGTCAGTATGATCAGGGTGTTGTTTCTTTTTTTAAAAAAAAGAGACAGCCAGCAAACTGTCTATCATGTGATGAAATTTGACAGTAGGGATTATAGCTTTGATGGACCAGAACAGCTAATAGAAGAAGCTGACATTTTTGAAACCCTGCTAATTAAGGGTTCCTTCCTTAATATTAAAATAAAGTCTTTGTCTGGGTTTTATGGTTGGAGAATCAGGTGCTTTCATTAATATATGCCAGTCAGTCTTAATAAGCTTGGAGGGCAGAGGAAGTTATTATTGAGTGACCTTCTACAAAATAAGCATGTTGCTAAGGGCTCTAACCCTGCCCTGTTCAGACTGATGAATCTCATTTCCAATGCAAAAGCTTCACAAGAAATCCAAGTATTCTCTGTGCAATCACAGAAAATAATCCTTGTGTCTCTTGTAATGTCCAGAATTGCCACTTACTATACTTCTACTGTACAATGAATATTACCAAACATATTATTTTTCCAGGCACAATTGTCTACGTTTTTGAATTGTTAAGAATAGAAAAAACTTATTGTCTAGATACTTGTATTAAAGTCAGCTCATTTTAATACTTCTCAAATAGTCATCTACTCTGTTCATGAATTATAATGCACAATACAGATCCAACAATAGTTGCCTTGTAAAAAAGAGACGTGTCTATATTATTACATATTCATTTTCAAATAGATTTTGAACAGATTTTAAACCATGCATTGAAATTCATTGAAATGATAAAATCACAGTTGGGTTTTCATTTGCTTTTAATCCAATTTTAGGTATAATATATTTTAACCTTTTTGTGGTAGTTTTGCTTTTCTGTTGCATTATGAAGCAAAAGAAAATTATGGTAGTTTAAAAAGTTACACGTTAGTTTTATAATAGAATTACAATATCAGCAGATCAAAGTTAAAAATGAACTGGTCAAACAGATGAAATCAGCGAAGCATCAACAGCATTTGTGATCATTCTTATTCATTCTGTGATGTGTGGATCATTATCAATATACCTGTATAGAATAAAACTGGAGAGTCTGTTGCCTATTATGAAAGCCTTAGAGGACATACCATTTCCAAGCTACAAAAAATTCCAGTTCTACATCCTGTTAAGATCATCCTGAATTGTGTTTTTGTCTTCCAGCTAAGTCACCTGACAATAACAAAAATATCGTATCATACGCCATACATTATTACTAGCGGACAACTGGAATAGTCTGCATACTCAGTCAAGTCAGTAAAATAAGTGATTAACATTGTCTAAGAGAAAATCATATTTGTGGTAATCAGTAATAAATACAAGAGCCCAAAAATGCAGTTAAATATCCAAAATGAAATATAAATCATATTGGCATACTTGTTGCACGAAAAATAGCAAAATAGCTCTTTTTGCAATAAAATTCAAAATGTGCTTGGCCCGGAACACTTTTTTTTTTTAGAATGTGGTGAATAAAGACCAAAACATCATACAGTGTAGAAGGTTATAATATTTCAGTCACATGATGAGAAACAAAAAGTACTTAAGGTTACAGTTGACCATGTAGTATAAATGACTAAACTCTTTTGCACAGCCCTGCCATTGTAGTGTGACTGATGTCATCATCAGCAGATAGTCTTTGGTAATTTCTGGGTACACATGATTTTTACACAATGCAATGGGGTCACATGCACTTTGAAATTGTCAAAAGAAGCTTTTAATCAGCAGCAATTTGCCACAGCTGATGATATCACCCTTGTGCTTGTAGAGCTGTGCAACAAAATGTCTGCCAATAAAGGAGAAAAGAAGTACAGTACAGGAAGAAGTACTTGTTGGTTGAAACAGTTTAGAGAATGACTTGGATACAGCATAACAACATTGCTAAAGACTGTCAACAATGACCATGATACTTCCCAATGTCTAGTAGGAGATAACTAGGAAAATAAGAATCTCAAGACTTTTATATCTGTAGAAAACAATATAAAATGCAATATATTTAAAGATCTCTATAATTTAAATAACCAAGGAGAAATTACAGCTATATGAGTTCAGCTCTCCAGGATCAGATTAGATAAATCAGTTAATCTGATTAACCACTAGCCTCCAAGACCTCTAGGATTGATTATTTATCCATTTTTGCAATGCCAGATTACAGAAGGATACTCATATGAATCAACAGAGCTCTCCTCTTTCTCAGATTTTCCTCCTCTCCTCAAACATGCACAAGCTGAAACATCATGGCTGTCTTCTCTAAAATATTTCCTCATTTTCTTGACCAAGTTATGGGAAAGTTCTTAGTTAACCAAGTGGTGTACATGGATCTGTGTTCTCTTGTGTTGATCTATGCCACTGTTTGCATGAACACCAGTCAGAGTGATGAGAAAAATCATAATCCTTATAGAACTCACAGGAGAGGTCCTTCAATTCTCCTTAATGTTCAGTTGCTCATAGGAAGAAGGTTTACACCCCAGTATCTTATATAGAACAGATTTTTTTTAAGGTGTGGGAAATTCCTCAGTCACACAATCTGCACTGCCATCTGAAAAGATACAGGCCAGGCACAACTCCCTCAAACGTTGAACTAAATACAAGAGGGTTGTCAAAAGATATTATGAGTATTGTTCCCCATATACATTATGGATATTTTGGCTTTTGGCAAAACAAAACTTACATTGACCAGCATGAGTAGAAAACAGATCAATCAGCCAGTATCTTAGAACTCTAGAAGCAGAGAAACAAAACATATTAATTCTGTCCGTGTTTGACTGATGTTCTATCCCCTTTTTATACACTATAATGGTGTTTCCTAACCTTTGGTTTTTCGACTTCAAATCCCAGAGGCCTAGGTCAATTCCCCAAAACACTGATCAGCCAATGTACTGACTTAGGCTTTTGGGAATTGAAATCCCCCTGTATAGCATGGGCCCCACATTGGGAACCACTGCAAATACTATGACTTATTATTATTATTATTATTATTATTATTATTATTATTATTATTATTATTATTATTATTATTATTATTATTATTATTATTATTATTATTATTATTATTATTATTGGACTTGTATGCTGCCCACTCAACAATACAACTCCGGGCAGCTCA
This sequence comes from Furcifer pardalis, assembly GCA_030440675.1. Taxonomy (NCBI): domain Eukaryota; kingdom Metazoa; phylum Chordata; class Lepidosauria; order Squamata; family Chamaeleonidae; genus Furcifer; species Furcifer pardalis. The sequence goes on along the minus strand of CP126894.1, from coordinate 40,428,887 downwards.
CAACAATACCACATCTAATATACTGCTCACAACAATACCACATCTAATACACTATACATATATCGCAATACAATAAAATAAGATACAAATAGCATACAATAATAGAAATAAATCACAGTATCAAAAAACATCACATAAGTCAAAACATCACAAATCAACTACCATCATAAAACATTAAAAAAGTAATACCTTAATTACCACTTCTTCCGCCGTATCCGAACCCAAATATTGGTGATCCGCACGGCAATCAGCCATGAAAACTATCCTGAGAATATAATGAAATGGCCTTTTATCTGCCTTCCGCATCCCAGCATGATACCTGTACCACTGATCCAGTTCTGAAAGTCACTTTTAGCATGCAAAGACCTTATCAGTCCCAGGCCAGTATTGATGAAGCTGCTGCCCTCCAAGATTGATTCAAGTGGGATTTAATCAACTTGGGAACCATCACCCTTCCCTGTGGACTTTGCCACCAAAGGTTGTTAATCAGGTTAGTTAACCGCAACCTGACACTCGGCATTGAGTCGTGGCAGTATGGTCTACTCTATTATGTAGCAGGATAACCTAACCAGACTAGTAATTAACCACTAAAATATAAAAACTAGACAAAACTGAAGGTGCATAGGAGAAAAAAAGTTCAGTCATTGAGACTTAAGGATTTATAGTTAAAGAAGTGTCCCTTGCTCAGGGTGACCCAGTTGTATGTAATGAAACTCAAGCTGTTTTTCAAATGTCCTGCTGTCATCAGTATTGTTCACACCTCTAAGTATGTTTTTAACAAATTCATTTTTTTAAAAAAAGTTAAGATGAGAGAAAAAGCAGTAAAAACATTTACTAGCTTATATTAATATATTTGTTTCTCCGGGGGGAGGGATGTGCTAGAATCATATTGCAATGTATGCTACCACATATTTCTTTTTACAGCTGACCATTCTAAATGTAGAACAAGATGGATATTATGGCATGATAAATATGTTTCATGCATACTGAAATTAGACTGCCATATATTTTGGCAATGGGATGATGATTTACAGTTGGAATAGGCATGATATAAAATCAAGTACTGTACACTAGTACCTCGGATAACGTTATGACTTGGTTCCACAAGTCATAACGTTATCTGGTTTTTAACATTGTGTGATGCATTTATCACACAAACGTTTTTTAAAAAAGCCCTGTTCCCTTTCCAAAGAGGGAAGGGAATGGGGGGAGGGGGGGAAATCCGGTTTGCTTGCGGAGGGAACTGCGCGTTCCCTCCCCAAGCAAACCAGTGGTCCCAGCATGGAAATGCCCTTTACTTGCCAAGGAAACATGCATTCACTTCACAAGCAAAGGGCGATGGATGCCCCAACCCTGAACCCTGGCATCGGTGCTGGGGTTGGGGAAAAGACTGGGAGCACACACACACCCAGTTCTTTCCCCCAACCCAAGGGCTGATCCCACGCTGTCATCAGTGCAAGGGTTGGGGGAAAGAACGGGCTTATCTGGGGGGTGCATTCTGAAGAAAGGCTTGGGACCCTTTCCCCAGCCTCTCTCCAGAAGCCCGCCCCCCTCCTCCTGGATGACTAAGCCCCATAGCAAGCCAGGCCTGGGGGGAGGGGTCTAAAAAGAAGTAGGGAAAACTTTTCCCAGCTTCCTTTCAGAAACCTCAGTCTGGATTGCTAAGGAACTTAGTGATCAAGGTGGGGGGGCCTTCTGAAGATTGCCCCTTAGCAATCCAGGCGAGGGGTCACCAGCGATAGATCACTGATGCTGTGAGGGAGTTCAGGGACAGCTTTAGTATCGGAGTGGCTGAAGGTGCCTTTCATCCCCACCTGCTCCGATCCTAAAGCAGGTAGCCCGCCCGAGCTCCCTGCTTTGGGATTGGGGTGGCTGGAGGTGCCTTTCACCTCCAGCCACCCCGATCTTAAAGCAAGCAGCCTGCTAGGGCTCTCTGCTTTCCAATTGGGGTGGCTGGAGGTGGAAGACCATTCTAAATGTAGAACACCCCGATCCAAGCCACCCCGATCCCAAAGCAAGCAGCCCGCAGCTGCGGAGGTAGGGGCGGGCCAGCTGGAGAAGCTTACAGGGGACTCCCCCGTCAGCTTCCCCAGCCACCTGGCCATTGCCTCCGTAGCTGCAGGGTGGCTGGGAAGCTGATCAGGGAGCCCCCGTATACCTTTCCAGCCACCCCGCCGCTACGAATGATTACCTCAGATAATGCTAACAGATCATTATCCAATGCAAAAAAGTTTTACAATTTTTGCATCGTTATCCGATTTTAGCGTTATCCGATGCAATCATTATCTGAGGTATTACTGTACAGTAATGTCTGTTCTCCTTGACATATTGAAATCCCTGATCTGAAGTCAATTAATCTGACTTTCTTGGTTTGTAATGTAACTCAAAATTGTTATTACAGCAATAATATGTGGTGTGTGATTACAGGAAGAATGTATTAACTATCAGTACCATACAGGCACACCAAGGTTCAATATGTCATTATCTATAGCCTATTCCCAAATAAAAGTTCCTTGCTAATGTGCTGTGGTGGTCGGGTTGCTTAAAAGTTCAAGATGTCACACAACCAAGACAAAACAACACAATAAGCAAAACTGGCACTTTCATTAATTAAATGACTTCCAGTATTTATGTATGATGTACAGCAAGAAAACACTCTTAAATAGAATGAGACTTTAAATATTCATGGGCAACCCTCTTAACTTATAATTTTTAACTCAGACTAATGGCTTGTACTTTTTGAAAAGTATAAAGCAACCATCTATTCAGATAGTAGCTTTTGGGAGCCTTTCAGCTGTATCCAATTTCCTTTGAAAAGTAACTCTCCAAGCTATGGGCAGGTATCATTTGGGTTTTGATGTGGCTTGGGAATTTCATAAATAGCCCTCACCTTACTTGAGTGTTTGCATCAACCAATAGCTCATCACAATGCCCATGCTGAAAATTCACAGCTCTGTATTGATTGTCAGGCTGAGCTGCTTCTTGTTGAAAACTGCACTATCTGTGTTCTTGCCTGTCTGTTTTTTTTAGCCCCTAATCCTAGATATGCTTATCTTTTCTTTATCTACTGCATGAGTTCCTTTTTCTTTTTATTGCTTTGCAATTTATGTCCTGGAATCCTCGTGATGCTCCTCTAAAGAGACTTGATCCAGCAGTGATGGAGGAGTTGGCTTCTCTTCAAACCTGATACAAATGTTCCAGGAAACCAGGAACATCAGAATTCTCTTCAAATAATTAATATTTAGTCAAATGATGCATTTACTTAGAAGTCAAAAACAGACAACAAAATACTTATAGTGCTGCCTCCTCCTTCTTCTTCGTCTTCGTCTTGGCCAGACGTGAAACTGTCAAAATGAAGCCACCTTTTGGTGAGTTCATTCTGAATTTCCTTTGGCCTGACCTAGTGTGAGAAAGATTAGCCTGCAACACAAGGTTACTGCTACCACGATACATCCGATTGTGATTCAAAAATAACACAATCTTTGAGGAGGGTCTTTCTGTGTACCTGTACCATGAAGACTGTTCTGAGGATATAATGTAGTGGCCCTTCATCTGCTTTCCGCATCGCAGCCTGATGCCCATATCGCTGATCTAGCTCCATGAGTCACTTTCTGGTCCTGAGCCCTTTTGGTATGCAAAGTCCTCCTCAGCCCCAGGCCAGTATTGATGAAGCTGCTGCCCTCCATCAAGATGAATTAAATTGGGCTTTGGCACCCAAGCCATTAGTCCTCCTGGTTGTCAGGTTAGTTAACCGCTGTCTGAGCCTTGCCATTGAGTTGCTGGTAGTATGGTCTACTACAGGCTTTCTCAAAGTTTTCAGGGTGTGGGTCTGACCATGCCTCCTGGACTGCTGTGGTTCCTCCCCCTGGAAGCAGAAGTAAAATGTGTACCCAGTATGTTGGGGACAAAATGCTAATTGTCTGTAAATCACCTAGAGAATGCATTAAGTGTAATTGTTTCCCAGGGCAGTGAGAGATTTTTTGGAGCATGTTTGCTCCATTTTGGAATTTTTTTGGCCACATCTCTGCTGCATTTCGGCACCTAAACCTCAACAGTTGGGGATTTCAAGTGCTGTGCAGAGCTTATGTCAGCACAAGGGTTCCCAGTGTGGAATAACTTACAGCAATGAAGAAAACGTAAGCAGTGGGTGCAGCCATGTCTCTGGCCCGGACAGCTGAGCATCAGTGGAACTGGCCCCTGGTGGGAAAACGTTGGGAACCCTGCTAAAATGGAGATGAGCACCACGCCCTAGAGTTTGACATGACTGACTTTTGAGTAAGGGAGACCTTTATATAACATTCTAAGATAGCAATAAGAATAAAACTGTACTGAATCAATGTGACCTTTCCTCAGGGCTTTTTTTCCTGGCTTGTGGCCACAAGGAAGGCTCAGCCCTCTGTCACAAAACCAGCTGGCCCCCTCTGCTTCTGGCCCTTCTAAACCAAAGCCCCCAGAGGGCAAGCTGGCTGGCAATGCAGCTAAGCTGCTTCTCTTCTGCAATTTTTTGGAATTTTTTCTTCTTTTCTGCAAGGAGGTTTAATAGGTAGCGTATTCAGAGGCTTCTGTGTGAATGCATTGCTTCTCTTACCCTTTAGTCCAATGAAGAGATGTTGTTCAAGCAAATGTAGGTTGATTGACCAGGTTCTTAAAGCATAAGAGTCAGTAGCATAAGACAGTCCAGCAAACAGAGCAATAGCCCTAAGTAATCATGATGAAAACAAAAAGGAATAGTCCCACAGGCAATGATGTTAACCTGTAGACATCCAAAAGCGAACTCCTTCTGCTCTCCCCAAGATGGGAATTCTGCAGTCAGGTGTGGTATCTTTTAACCAATCAGGGAACAGAGAAAACTTTATCATAACAAGAGAAGAAGTTTACAAACGTGAAGGATGTGTGCTCTCTAATAGTCAAAACAGCTAGCCTAGAAATAAGAGTACAGGGAACACTGAACTGAAAACAAACTGTCTCGTGACACGTAGTCTTGTGAGACAGAGAGGAAAGGATTTTTGAGGCCTAGTTTAAACCAGGTCCTCTCCAAGCTTTGAGAATGTTAGAAAAGATGTCGTTTCTTTATCATCTGCTATGGTTGCTGTATATATTAAGCATATACTTTGTCCAACCCACATCCCCCAGCAAATTAATGACTCAACTCAACTTGCCCAGTTATACATGTTTCTTTATTATTATTTATTTATTTGTTCAGATTTATATTATATTCAGGTTTAATGTTGACAGTATAACATTTGGAGGTAAATTGACCCAAATTAAGAAGTCACTGTATTCAGTATCTGTTGCATACTGAATCATGTGAATCCATGCCTCTGTGGGTGACACATTAATATCACATACAGATAGGTCTTCAGCTGCTAACATTTAGTGTTTGTGTTTAATATTGACATAAATTAACTTCAGGTGCTGATCTACATAATGGTACTTTGGTTTCAGCACAGTAATTTTTTCACCAGAACAACCTAAAAGTGGTTGAGACAAGGGACTTGGAGAGCTAAACAGCCACTGTGGTGCAGTGGCTAAGCGGCAGTATAACAGTCAAAACGTTGTTTGCAATCTGAGTTCAATCCTGAAGGGATCAAGGATGATTTAGTTTTCCATCCTTCCATGATCAGGTCAGTAAAATGAGTACCTAGCATGTTGGAAGCATAATGCTAATTACCTTGTGAACACCCCGAGATTGCTCTAAGCACTACGGGGCAGTATATTAATTTAGTTGCTACCTTATGCTAATTGCTACCTTCATAGCAACATTACAAAAAGGGAAGAGCTAACCATAGAACTCTTGCATTCTTTATTTTCTTTGCAAGAAAATGCATTTCTGCATCACAGAGTTACATCCAAACTTCTCAAACCAATTCATCCATATGAGCAAGGCAAAATAATAGATGGGATAAAAAAAATGAAAAAATAATTAGGGGAAACCCACAGTTTTATAAATGCTTTATAGATGTATTCATTAATTTATATTAAGTAATATTAATTAAAGGCTCTTGTTCAACAGTGTCTCGAATACTGGCATGTGATCCACATGTTTGCTTCAAGCTTAACAATTTCCCCTTATTTTGTTCTGATAGATAGATAGATAGATAGATAGATAGATAGATAGATAGATAGATAGATAGATAGATAGATAGATAGATAGATAGATAGATAGATAGATAGATAGATAGATAGAAGGAAGGAAGGAAGGAACTAATCTGATGGAGAGTGTGATGGAGAAAAAGCATGCTGTAGTTTAAGTACATCAACCTATCGGTGGCCATGTAATTATATATATTGAAGCTGTGTGTTGTTGCTGATCAATGTGTTAACACTAGTATCTGTTGTCTCACACCTGCTTTTGCAGATGGCATGGGATGAGGGATATAAGAAGTGGTTTGTTCACTACCACCAATTCAGTGCTGCAATGTATGCCAATGTTGCTGGCATACCTTATCAATACCATTCTATTTCGTAAAAAATAAAGGTAAAACATCATTTGAAAATGTCATTCACTATTACTAAACTAGGGGTTACAGTTGAAGCCAAAAACTCTTTAAAAATATTTTTCAATTGCATAAATTCTCAAAACAGTTCTGCTAGATTTACATAGTTCTGTGCTTTTTAAAAAGAGGTTCACATATGAAATTCCATAAACTGTTTTATTTTACTACTATATCGTAACTGCAGTCTGGATTACATTTTCTCCCCCCAAAAAACTACATTTCATTCATACGGTAGTAGTACAGAGCATAAATCAGGATTCACAAATGATCAGTTCGTTCATACCCCTTGGGAGGGAGGGATTACTTGTAAATAATCCTGTTAATAGTAAGCATTGCCTCTAAGCATTTCACACTGCAATAATTTGGTAAACTGAATCTGAGTAATTAAGAGCTGAAATGAAACTAATAAAATGCTTATTTTAATATTTCTTGATCATTATTATTTGTTTGAGCATTAGTGAATATTAATGAGACACTCTTGCTTTGTGCAGAAATACATTATAGCACTTCACAGAATTGTTTGACAATATCCCACTATTGTGTTCCACTCAAAATTCTTTCCTTGAGATATCAAAACATTCAATTTGGTGTGTACTTCTTCTGAGTTATTAAATCTGTCAACTGTGAAGCCCACTTGCCCAGTTAACCTTAGTGCAACATTGTATTTATGCTCTATTTACATAGTGATTGGCAACAAATCAAAATAATACCCACTGTGCCCACTCAGTCTCAAACTATTGCTTCCATAAATGGTTTATAAACTATGTCTTTTGAGACCACCAGCTTCCTGTATTATTTGAAATTTTTACCCTAATTAGATAAATGCATTTAGTTAAATTTATGTTCCACCTCTCCTTCAAGTTCTGCAAGTCTCACTTTAATAAACAAAGAAAAACTATTTTAAAATGTAAAGAGTGTAACACATACCAATGGCAGATTTAAAACAACCCAAAGAAAATGTACAGGTGCAGAAAATTAACCTAAGTCACACCAAATAATTTTTTTAGATTCTCTCTTTTAAGTTTGAAGAAATAAATTTCAGTTGAGCAATTGCCTAAGACAGATGGAGAGAAGAGTGGACCATCAATAACAACAAGATGAGCATTTATGGGAAAATAAATATGTTGTTGTAACCATACTAATTAGAACCTTTGAAATAATACCTAAAGGTCTCCCTAGATATTTGGAAATTTTGGATTTATTGGACTTGAATATCCTAACTTTACAAGCAGCAGCAAAAACACTGAACGTAAGGATAGGGCTAATTATTGGGTATGACTAAATCTGGTATCTTAAAAGTGATAAAGGAATTATATTTGCTATCCAAAAACAAACAATATATAACAACAAAAATTTAAGCAAGTGATAGTAAGTGTAGGCTTAGTAAAGAAATGGATGAAACAGCAGACCACATTATCTGTGGATACAGTAAGATCACACAGACTTACTGCAAATGACACCATAAGCAATTTTTCACTGGAATCTGTGCAAGAATTATGGAAGGCTATCTTCAAAGTACTGGTGGGAACACAAACCTGAAAAAGTTGGTTGAGAATGAGGATAAGATGGTTAAGATTTGTGGCACTTTAGGATCCAAACTACGTAATAAAAACTTGAACACAACACCCCACAGTAATGTGGTTGGAAAAAAGTGGTTAAGCTGATTGATGTGGCAGTCCCAGGTGGTGGTCAGGTAGATGAAAAACAGATTAAAGAGCAGGATTTGAGAAGTAAAGTATAGCATCTCTGGGGAGAAAGAACAACAGTGATACTAGTAGCAATGGGAGCCCAAAAGGGCTGAAAAAACATCTGAGTGTGAGTGGCATTGATAAGATCAATAAGCAGTTGCAGAGGATAGCACTATTGGATACTTGTTACATAATCAGGTGATACTTCACTGACTCTTAAATCCTGTGGTAGGACCCAAGCAGTGGGGTTCTAACACTCCATTCCAAATATCTGCTGGACCATGTACACCTTTGATGATGATGATGATGTGCCATCAAGTCAATTCTGATGAATGGTGACTCAGTCTATTGTTTTCTAGGTAGAGAATACACAGAAGCAGTTTACCATTTCCTCCTTCTAAGAGCACTCTAGGACTGTGAAGCTTGTCCAAGCTACACAGCCTGGCTGTGGCACAATGGGAAGCAAACTCCTTACCTCCAGCTTCTAAGCCAGATACCTAAACCACTGAGGTATCCAACTGATAAAACAATACAGAGATTTAAAACATCAAAAATGACTAATAATTAGAATATATTGGACTGTCGTCAACATCCAATAGCTATTGAGGGATGTGCTATTTTGTATTTTTGGATTCCAGCCCTCAGAAATTTGTAATAATGAAACAGGTGGAATTTGAATAGCCAGTGGAAGAGAGGTCTTCCCTCCCTACATCCAAATAAAGTCCTGCTCCAGAAGATAAGGAAACACTCTGGAACTGAGTCATGATGATTCCTAGAATTGGGGGAAGGAGAGGAAGTTCTGTGATTTGCAGGGGGTTTAGGTTGGATTTAATTAATTAAATCCATTAATTAAAAGCAGAAGTTAACAGAAAACAAACCAAAAGAAACAGTCAAGTGGTAAAACAGAGAAATACCAGGAGCTATGCTAGTTTTAATAGAAAACCTCTTCACTTGTTGACAGAACATGATTAAAAAGGAACACCTAAATATTTAAGCAAGGAGTTTTGCCACCAATCATGCTTCTGATATCAACATGCAAAAAAATGTGCTTAACTCCTTAAAAGCAAATTAAATCTATTTGTAATGTGTATATATCTATACTCTTCAGGTTGCTGGGTTCCAGTCCGTTTAGAGCAGTGGTGCCCAAACTAAGGCCAAGGGGCCGGGTGCAGCCTCCGACGCCAATTTATCCGGCCCATGAAGGCCTTGTCACTCCTGCAAGTGGAAGTAAAACGTGCCCATATGAGCGCATTTTACTTCCGCTTCCAGGAGCGAGGGCTTCGCGGGCCGGATGAATTGGCATCAGGGGCCACACCTGGCCCCCAGGCCTTAGTGACCGGCTCCCTGAACCACATGATCGGTCCATGGGCCAAAAAGTTTGGGCACCCCTGATTTAGAGTTTTAAAAGTGGTAATTCTGAGTGAGCTTTGAATCACACTCAAAACCCAACTGGCAACCAGTGCAAAGAATACAGTAAAGAAGTCACAATGTCCCTGTAGTCAGAGCCAGCAAGAGCTCCATTAGCAACAGTATTCCATTATAATTGGAATATCTTACAGTTTTCAGATGCCATCTGCTATTTGGCAGACAGGGCTAGAAGTTTAAAGCCATCACGATAAGTGAAATCAAGAAGTAAATTGATAGGCATAATAGTCTAGCAGTACATTGTTCTCAATTAATGGAAATTTCCCAGTGCTTTTCAAAGGTAGCCCTTCTTCATACCACAATAAAGCTTTGCCATCCTAAATTTATGCTCTCATGAGCCATCATTCATAGAGAACCCATGTGTGCATATACAGCAGGAAGAGATGATAGACTTCTGAGGAAGTAAGTGGATCAGACTGTGAGTGCATCAAATTTTGGAATGATTATAAAAACAAATTAAACCCCTCAGAAAAAGATAATGGGGAAGGGAAAGATGATTTCATATCCTCTTTCTCTCTGTTGTACTTGTTTTGCTTTAAAAGAGAGATTTTATATGGGGAGGATTCACCAGGTATGATTCTCCTCTACACAGTCTGAAGTGGTACAGTCTATTCTATCTTCTCAAGATTGACCTTATTTACACCTCAAGCCTGAATCCAGTTCCAGTGATGGTCTCATATTTCATTTTGGATTTCCCCTTATTCATCCTATTATTGGGACTGCAGTGGATCAGTGGTTAAGAAGCTCGCCTTGTTAGCTGGAAGGTCGGCAAGTTGGCAGTTCAAGACCCAAGTACTGTATGACTGAATGAACCCCCGTCTCTGTCCCAGCTCCTGCTAACCTAGCCATTCAAAAGCAAGAAATAGCAAGCAGATAAATAGGGACCACTTTAGTGGGGAAAAATCTTGGGGAAATAAAAGGAGCCTCATTCAGGCAGAGTGGAGTTTCTCCAGAAAAAAATCATTTCAACTCAGAAAGCACCTTTGTGTGCTTCTGACATGATTTTAAAAATCCTATTATTAGGCTTCATTATTTGAGTGTCAAAATAATATCTTCTGACTAGACACTACCAACATAAAGTAAAGTGTAAGAAGTTGCAAAATATATCAATCTCTGTTATCTCCAAATAAAAGGTTTAGTGGGATTCCAGCAGGTGACAGGAAAGACTTTCCCTGTGAGTCACTGCTACTCAGAGAAAAGAACAGAACATTAGCTAGATGAGATGGCATGACCAGATGGCATGACCATGAGACATAGCACCTTCCTCTGGGCATTCATATGGAGAGTTACTGTGGAAAGGTGGATAGATAAGAGTAGCTTAGTGTGTCCTACATACAGTATCACTGATCAAAATCCTTTTCATGTGCATGTAAATATCCAGTAGAGATATGGCCATTATAGTATCTTAGTAATTTTTATTCTTGATTGATTGAGTAGATTTATTTATTTATTTATTTATTTATTTATTCATACTTGTTTATCGGCCTCCTCCCTGAAGGGACCCACGGCGATTCACAGCATATCAATAACAACAACAATTATTCCAATTTTACAATGCTAGACAATTCACTATATAATTAAAAAGCAAATACAGTTGAAAAAATAAATCGAAACACACTTAAAACAGCTTGATTAAAAGCAACTTTTAAATTATATTGTTTTAATATATTTTTAAAGTACAGCATGCCCATTAAAAGCCACCACCTTTTATTTGAATTTTATTCAAATAAAAGGTTGGATTCCCTATTGGAAAAATTAAAAACATGTAAACATTTAGAATTATATATTATTCTCATGAAGGTAACAAAATCAGAAAATAATATGTAATATTTATATTAATAAATTTCAAATATCCCAACACATCTCATTAAAATGCTTCTTTTTAATTTAATTTTATATAAATAGAATGAATACATCTTTATACTACTGAAAATATCAGAAAATAATAAAGACAAGAAAATGTGTTATATTAACAATTATATTTCACCATCAAGTCTGCAAGATTTTATCTTTTTGTAAAGCAACAGCACTTCATATGTATGATCTTGTTATAATATTTAGAGCAACCCTGTGAGGTAGGTCAACATAATACAGTACTAAGATTGCAGATGATGGCTTTGTGGTAAAATCAAAGTAAATTGTCCAAGTCTTCCATAAAGGCTTTTGGCATGGGTTATGATCAAAACAAAAACTCCCCAAAATATACCTCAAACCAGAATCCTAAGCGGCGGCTGGAACTCGTATCCGAGAATGCATTTTTTCCTGAAGCAGGAAAAATCCCATTGGCATGAATTTGTTTAAGGTGGATCCCAGCTTGCCATGAAGTGACTCACACACTATGATCACGGATCCATCTCCCATGGCACATATGAAATGAGACATGCAGGATTTAACACCTTCAATGACTGCAATGGACTTCCGCAGCCTTTAGGATATTATTAAGGTACATCTTCACAGCCAGTCCATCTGGCATGGCCTCTTCCACCTCCATGACCATTGGGAATCAGAGTTCCTCTTCCGTTCATTTTGCCGTTGGGCCCAATACAGTTGTACCTCGCTTAAAGAGCATAATGCGTTCCACAGGATTGCTCTTTAAGCGAGTTTGCTCTTTAAGCGAAACACCATTGTAAATGACCAATTGTGGGGGGGATTGCGAACCCTGGTTTATTTGTTAAGCAAGTTTTTGGTTGGTTTTATTTGTTAAGCGAAGCAAACATTCAGAGAAAATTCTGCTCTTTAAGCGAGTTACTCTTTAAGCAAAGTGCTCTTTATGCGAGGTTTGACTGTATGATGGTTTCCAGTAGCATAGCCTCCTCTGAGGTGGACCATAACCTTTTGGTTTCAACATTTAGGCATTGAACACATAAATACTCTCCATATCTCTTAGTCACTACACACATCTTTTCTCAGAACTGTTACTATGTATTATATGAAATGTATTATATGAAGTGTGGTGGGATTGTTTGGTTTGCACTCATTTGTGTAACTTTTTCTTTTTTGTGAGCTGCCTAGGGTCAGGTTTGCATGATTGGGGCGGGATAATAAATATAAATAAATAAATAAATAAATCACAATGATTTTAATTGAAGTTGCATCTTCATGACAGTCTCAACTGTTTTGTAGTAAACATATGTACAACTGTTTTGTAAAGAACAACTGGATAAATTACAATTTTGCAAAACAGCAAAAGAGTTTGTCATTCTGCAAAAACTACATCTTGCACTACCAGACAAATTCAGTGAGATAACAAAAGAGGCTTCTTAACTATAGGTCCTATGCATCACAGTGGTTTGATGCAGTTGTGTTATTTTCATTCAGATGCCATGCTCCTTTCTAAAGATTACCAGAATAGTGGTGGTGGCAGATCAGTGGTTAAGAAGCTTGCCTTGTTAGCTGGAAGGCCAGCAAGTTAGCAGTTCAAGACCCGAGTACTGCATGACAGAATGTGCGCCCATCTCTGTCCCAGTTCCTGCCAACCTAGCAGTTCAAAAGCAAGAAATTACAAGTAGATAAACATGGACCACTTTGGTAGGAAAAGATCTTGGGAACATGAAAGGAGCTTCATTCAGATATATTCTGAGTGAAGTTTCTCCAGCAAAAATCATTTCAACCCAAAATAATTTCTGACATGAAATTATTACTACCAGAATAGCACATGTATTGTGCATAGACTTGTAGCCAGACCTTTTTCTCAAAACACATTTGTGTGCTTTTGTGGGTTTATTTATGTGTGTGTTTATTTCATTACATTGTACTATGTGAGTTTGTCTTATGGCCATTTCTTCCCATTTCTCAAACAAAGCAAACTTGTGTTTTGGCACATTGGCATGAGAAACTCCATGTCCTTATGAATGTAAAATGGAGTTTCTATACTATATCAAAAATGCATTTTCTTATGGGCCTCTATCTCCTAAAATATACTGGCATCCAGTTCTGAGGTGGTGTGTGAAAGATTGTGTACACTTCTCCTGGCAGTGAGAGAATTGTCAAGTTGTCAACTTAGTTAAATGCTGAGTTGAAGCACTACATCCAAGTGTCTGAAATCTAACAGATTCCCTTTAGAAGAGGAAATTCTTACACTCATGTGCCTGTTTCCTTCACTTCCTCCCCCCTTCCCTGCTTCTGCCCCATAGGTGGAACTGACAGGCAGCAGTGTGTTTGACTACGTCCACCCAGGAGACCACGTGGAGATGGCAGAGCAGCTGGGCATGAAGCTTCCCCCAGGGCGAGGCCTTCTCTCACAGGGAACGGCAGAGGACGGCGCCAGCTCAGCATCT